>VDFB02000008.1:284262094-284291585 GCA_007258455.2 Sequoia sempervirens | reverse complement strand
ACCATGTTTGTCTCATATCCTCCATCAAAATACTTACCTTGGAGTACTCTTTATCAAGAAGGGTGGTGCGTAGCTTAGTTTCTCCAAGTGGAACATATGAGGGACCAGCACCTATAATATCTTTGCACATTTGTTTAAAATATGGTGAACGTGAGACATGAAATGGTATGGCATTAGCATAAAAAACTTGGCAATAGAAGAATCAGCCCCATCTTTTACTATAATATTAAACATATTAGCAAAATTCATACTTCTTTTATTTCCTATAATAGAATCCTCCCCCACATGAGATTGAGAAGTTGAAGCAACATCCACTGATGGTGTAGGAATTCCCATACTAGGCTGCAAACTCTCAATTGAAACCCCTTTACTTAATGTCTCCCTCTCCATATGCAATCTAGTTGCCTCAATTTTTTGTTGTTGGGTTATTTTTCTACACGCTTTCACCCCTTGACCACCAATCCACAAAAGATGGCAATAAACTCTTGTATAGCTGCCCTTATATTGTTTGTGGCACAAATGACACTCCCATACTCCACTACCCCTCGAATTTTTTTTCCTAACTTTATCAACTCTTGTTGCAAATTGTAGTAGAGGCTTTTTGGGGTTAAATGGGCCTTTTGCCAATTTTTTGAGGATTTCAGATGGACATTCAAATGGGTTTGAACTTGCTAACCCTGCTTCACGCCCACTCTCTGAACACCCCCCAATGTTTGCAGTTGCACTACTTCTAGGTCTATTTCTTGTTCTTTGAGTTTGAGTTCTACTTCTTTCTTGCATTTGAATTTCAATATCCTCACTTGCACTATCACTGCTGCTACTCATGGTTTTTTTTATGAAATTTCTGATTTCAAAGAGTTGCAAGTTCAAATAAAAATAAAATAAACCCACAATGCCCTTCCTATGTGTTGAAAAATATAAAAAAATCTTGAATTTTTTTTAAAAAAAATAGCAAATACAAAAGAAAGATGAAAAACATACTTCTAATATGGTGGAAATGATGCCCTAAGCTCCTCTTCAACTTACTGTTATCTCCTTCACTCAGCTGCTCTTCTTTTGCTCTCCTTCACTTCACAATGCAAATGCAAAAATGGGTTGCTTTTTCTCATTTGAGGGCATATATATTGTTGTACCCAAACCAAAATTTTTTGCTTCACTGAGGCATTTTGCTTAATTGAGTCTTAATCTTGTTAAAGTGATGTCAAAAGGTCATTGTTGGACTTTTTAAATATGGAGTTTGTGTCAGTTTCATGTTAGTCTATTACTGAAGAAATTCAAGAAAAGTGAAAATATGAAGGAAAATCATCAAAATTCTCTCTGGAGAAAAGAGCACATTTTGAAAAAGGTGCCCTACCTTTTAGGGGCTCAGATCCTGTTTTTAGGGTTTGTCACTTCCAGCAGACATTTGTTTGGTATCACGCTAGCATCGCAACGGGCTATCAAGCCTGTCAAACGGACCTGTTTCATGCAAGTTACGGAAGATATAGCGCAAAACGAGAGGAACGATAAAATTTGTTAACACTGAGAAAAAGAGCAGCTTTTCAAAAAGGTGCCCATCTTTTTGAGGTGTCAAATGAAGGTTTTTGACTAAATGCCACCCGAGATGTTTATCTCACATTTGTTTAGGCTTCGCGACGCATCCGTCAATGGGTGAATCTGAGTTGTAGAAGTGCCTAAGCCAGAGGTCAAACATGGGGTCAAATCTTGGTCAAAATATCAAAGGAAAAAAGCAAAAGAGCACATTTTTAGAAAGGCACCTGAGCTTTTGAAGCCTTTAATGCCTTCTTTTTGATGTTCTCAGATATTCAGCTTCTCCGTATTACGTTCAGCTTTCTGTTGCCTGTCTTCGTCAGATCAGAAGATGACTCAGCAGCTTGCAGTAGGAGTTTTAGTGTTATTTTGGTCAGTTTCAAAAATGGCCAAGTTTGGAGGAAAAAGAGCAACTTTTCAAAAAAGGCGCCCTTGATTTTCACCCCTTAGATGATGTTTTCTGGAAAAATGTGCCTTTGCAGCTGTCATGTGGAATGAGGTCAGCTCTGCAGTGAGCCTGTGATCCAGTCCTGAAACTTGGTTAATCAGAAGTTATGAAGGATTTGTTTTTCCCTTCGTACGAAATGGAGATGAGTAAAATTTGACTAAGTCTGAGAAAAAGAGCAATTTTTGAAAAGGGCGCTTGGATTTTTTACCCTTCAGATCTTAGTTTTATGATGTTCAGTCTCAAGGTACCTTTTGATTAGTTTTTGTCCTGCTCTGCGATGCATCTATTAGCCAGCCAATCGATGGAATCAGTCAGCCAGTGTCAGGGGATGAACAGAGGTCCCGAAAGAGGTTTAAATCCAAATTTTCATTAAAATTTGGCTAAGTCTGGAAAACGCCTAGAGAGGTCAAAATTGATTTTTCGAAAGAAGTTGACTGGTGCGCCCTAACTTGAGTTCTAACTTCAGTTAGACTGAACGATTTCTGGGTTGTCATCTCCAGTTCACATTTTGGCATGTTGAGTGTTCTTTTAGTTTGCATGTCGAGTTAACTAGTATGCATGTTCAGTTAACTAACTTTGCATGTCGAGTTAACTAGTTTGCATGTCCACTTATCTGAAGTGCATGTTTGAAAATCAACTTGAGTTTGAATGCATGGCGCATTAGTTGAAGTTTTGGAAGATTTTGTGAAGTTAACACTTCATTATATATTTTAACTTCAGTCTTCAAAAGGGACGCTTTAGTTAAGAGTTTTAACTAAAGATTTAAAGCATGAATTTTGAGTTGTGAAGTATGGCGAATTCAATATGAATTGTCAACTGAAGTGAAATTCGCATGATGCTTTAAATAGATTTTGCAACTGAAGTCTTAATAAGGCGACTTTAGCATGGTGCTTTATTTAACTCATTTTAGTCTTCAGTTAACTAAATTTGAGGTCCAATCACAAGCCAAGCGCAATTTTCAAGGTTGCATGCATTTCTTACGAATTTTGGTGATGAAACTCTATTTATTCAAGTTTAGGCATCCATTATTTCTTCATCACAAGCTTATAAACATACATTCTTCTTGAGCGAGCAGCAATTTAAAGGTGCTATAGGTGTCAGAATTCAACGTTCTTCATAGCAACGGATTCAGTTTGATCAAAAGAAGAATATTCCAGACTTTGTTTTCAGTTTGCATGCAGGTTTCATCGAATTCCAGAACAGAGATAGGAAAATTCTACAAAAGCAGAGCAAATAAAACCTTCTTTCTTCTGTCTTATTTCTTCTATTTCTCATCTTAGGTACTTTCTTCGCATGTCAAAGAAATTCAACATATTTTCAGAATTTGATCATCTGGGTTCGCATACTTCAATATTTGCAGCAAAACCCATGTCTTAGATTTTTTCGAGAAAATTTCCCCGTAGTCTTCATTTTGAAGCTCTGTGCTTTTTTCCGAGAATTTCTTTGCATGTGGGCCTAAAACACATTTTTTCGAGAATCAAACTATCTGGGTTGTCTCAAATATGATTCTACACAAAACCCATGTTTCAAAAAAATTTCGAAATTTTTTCTCGCCATAGGCTATTTTTAGCCTTGTCCAAAGATTTTCAATTTTTCCATAAAGTTGTTCAAGTATATTCGACTTTACAGTTAAAAGTCTTCATTTTCAAAATGCAGTTCAATCTCATTGATTATAAGACCAAATCGGTTCTTATACATGATTTTGTCAAAACTTCAGATACAAACTTAAATCATGTCTATCCAGTGGTTAATCTGAGCAGTCTAGAGGGAGTTAGCAGCAATTCATTGAGAAATCTTGAACGTTTCGGATTGCTAGCAGCGGCATCTATGCCTGTTACCACTTTTTTTTGAGTTCGTTCTTGCTTGCATCAAGCATTGACTCATCTTCACGACAAATCAGATCAGCTGATGGGAGGATTATCTGTAGTCTTAAACCAAAGGATATAGAGAAATGTTTTGCTATCCCTCCTCGTTCAGATAATTTCACTGTGGTTATTGAGGCCTATGAGAAGATATGGCATGGAGATCAAGAACATTCACAGAGAAAGGTGGCTCAAAGATGGTTGAAAGTTCAAAAGACTAATATGCCTAAAAAGGTTGGTCGTGGTGAATTCAAGGATGAGGTTGCTGTTTTGATAACTTTGCTCAACAGAATTACAAGTCAAGCGGATGCTAGCACTTTCCAATCATGGATGTTTTACCTTATTTCAGAATTCTTGATGGCACAGAACATTTTGTCTGGGCTATGTTGATTAGTGATTGCCTACATCAGCAGATTTATGATTTTCTCAAGTTTCATGAGTTTCGTATGATATCCTACTTGGTCTACTTAGTTGCATTTCAAGGCAGCTACAGGCATCTAAAAACTAATGGTACTCTTGGTGTTCAACGTGTTCATGAGTACTATTCTCAGTTGGAGTTTTCTAAATCTGAACAAGACTTCCGAGCAGTGAATGATCACTTTTCTATGAGGACAGTCAGAGATCTTGACAATGAAATGCATATCCATGTTTCTACCGAGGCAAAATCAGCGATGGAGACTTGGGCGGATTGGTTTATCCAATTCCCTACTTTCACATACATCCGGGTTTATAGATATGTTGGAGAGCCTCTGATGTTGCCGAGGTATCCTTCAGACAAGATCATCTTCATGGAGTTTCACAAACAGATGCAACATGTTCATTTCTTTCTTCACAATCGTCATAAGACTGCAGCCACTTTTCCATTTGGATTGGGAATTTTTACATGCAGGACTGCAACAGATGCCAGGCATATGTCAACCGAGATGGAAAGATTCAAGCTTAAAACTCATACTGAGAGGCATTCCTATGATCCTTTGGGTCATTATGCAAACAGGTTAGAGCAAGGGATTGCACATAAGCCAACACTTGAAGATTTTTGGGCTAATTGTGAAGATGAATTCGAGGTTCGTCGTCGTCACTATTGTAGACTCACTATCGCTCAGCTCTCTGATTACTTATTAGAGGATGTTGATGGTTTATCAGATGATGATGGAGAAGTTCTTCTCAATTCATATGTCAAAGATCAGATTGCTCGGCAGCCACTTTGCTCACCAGATTGGTACGCTAAAGAGAATACTTCTATTGAGGAGGTATCTAAATCGGTTATCAAGACCAACAAGCAGTTCTTAGAGAGTAAACGAAGGCGAAAGTCAGTTCCTGTGACAGAGCCGCTAGAGAATTTTTCTTCATTGCCTTCTACTTTGAGGTCAAGACCTCGGGTCAAGGCTATTGTGATTCCTCCTGAAGGAGTTAGACTCAGTGGAAACACGGGAAAAAGAACTACTGGTAAAAGGAAGCAGAAGCAAGTTGAGAATGTACCTGAGATTCCAGTAGAGACAGTCATTCAGGCTGAGCCTCACGTTTCACTTCCTAGTTCACCACATGTGCAACCTATTGATATAGATTCAGAGCCTGAGATACCAATTCGAGTAGGATCGGAGACAACTGAACCACCACAGGTTGATACATCTGGGATAGTCTCTCCTCGAATTGATAATATTGTTCAGTCTTGTTGGCTCGAGAGGTCTTTGGGGAGACAAAGGCGAGAACCTTCATATAACCTTGATTTATCTGAGTTCGGTGAACCTTATCAAAGAAGGTCGAACAAGAAAATCAAGAAACAAGTGCATACTGAGAAGACTCCAGAATTAGAGATTGTTATAGAAGTTGCTATTCCTCCAGAGGGTAAGAGCCTAGATGAAGTTGAAGTTGGTGACTTTACTTTCACTAAGGAAAATCTTGGTAGGACCACTCGAGAGACAAACGTGAGCCTTCTTAAGATTGTCACCAATAATCTTGAAGAACGCATCACGAAGGATGGAGAGGATAAGGCATTGCTTAAGGCTGAAAATGGTCAGCTTCGTCAGTATATCTCTGATCTTGTTCACGGAAATTCAAGTAGAGCGCCTGTTCTTCCTCAGAATACACCTGCAGAACAATGAAAGCTGGATCAGTTAGTCAATCATGGCAGACTTTTAGATAACTGGATTGAAAGCTTAGTTGTTACAGGTCAACGTCTTCTTATGGATCTGTATTAGTTGAGGAGTGACGCACATAAACTTCGTCAAGGTATTTAGTTGCTTGAGATTTCAGTCACAGAGAGTTTAGCCAAGGATCGAGTTCTTGTGTCTCAGTTGTCTGTTGCATATGATGCCTTGGAGATTGATGAAGATCAAGAGAAAGTTTTTACTTGGAGGGAGCAGCACCTTTTCAAAATAGAAATATGTGAAAAGATCTCTACCAAGTTGTTTTCACTGAAAGATAATGTTGTTGGAGCTCTTGCACTTGTTAGTGGTTTTGTTGTTCAGATTCCGTGTCATTACCTTCTTGAAGATGGCACGTATATTGCACTTAATGAAGTGCAAGCTGAGTTCAAAAAGCTGATTCGTGATAGCCTTGAGGGAGATCCTGTGGCGGCTAAGTTGGAGAATATTTCAATTATTTCAGCTAGTTTCAAAAAGGCGGCTGAAGATGTCAAAGAATGCATGCATACAGTCAAGGAAAGTGACAGAGAACTGAAGAAACAGATTGTTGTTTTGGACAGCATCAAAGTGCCAGACGACAGAGAGATTGATGAGTTCTTGGTCGAAGTGTTAGACCGAGATGACATGGAGTGATTTGCCAGTTGGAACCTGCAATTAATTTCGAGGGTTGAGTCATGAGCAGCAGTTAACTTGACTTTCAATCTTGAGTTCACTTGCTGACTTCATCCATGGTTATCTCTTCCTTGGGATTATCTTCACAGGAGTTAGGGTTAGGGTTTTCAGTTAACTGAAGGTAGTGTCCAGTTAACTTTGCTTTAAATAAGGACGTGCATGCTTGCACATTGTCCATTTAGGTTAAATGTACTGGTTAACTGATGGTAGCTTTCTAGTTAACTATATAGTTTGTTTTATTAGGGTTTAGCAATAAATCTTGCATGCATTGCAAGACTATAGTTGACTCAAGGTGATTTAGGGTTCCCTACACCTTTGATGTCAATAAATAAGAGCTTTTGCTCATTTGTAAATAACTTTGCACGAGAGAGAAATATATGTTGCCTACCTTGCCTTCAATATTGCCTGCTCTGTATCCTGCTCAGCTTTTTACTATTATGATGAATTGTTATGCCACATAGGGTTTCATGCAATTATAATGGTGAATTCTTTCCTTAGTTAGATCAAACTTGTTTTGTGTTCAATAAACTTGTCCAAATTTGAGCCGGATAGATGTGCCACCTTGCCTTCAAGTTGAGAATCTGTTCTTGTTTATCGTATGGTGTTTTGTGAATAATAAACTTGTTTAGATTGAGCTGATAGATGTGCCACCTTGCCTTCAAGCTGAGAATCTATACTTGTTTATCGTCAGATAGTCATCCTTGCTCCATTTCCTCATGCTCTGTTTTCTTGAGGAAACTGGATGGATTCTAAAGTAATTAGCCTAGTTGTAGTTAGTAATCTGCGAAACCAAAAAATACTCAGCTGCAACGTATATAGTTTTCGAGAAAGCCTTGTACCTCTACAGCTGAAACAAAAAGACAGGATAGTTTAGATTACTTTTCCCTTTCAAAAGCATTTTTGTCAAGCACAACGAGGGAGCTTCCCCTCCTAATTTGAAGAGCACTCATTGTGTAGTGTGCATAGCTGTCCATACCAACTCTTACTCCAGAGGTGCTAGCTGTTACGCCAACATATATCATTTAGGTTTAGTTAAGTGGCATGGGGTGGCCCTTGTGGGCCTGCTTGTGCTTTTTTTTCTTTTTAAAAAACTTAAATTTTTTATATAAAAGCGATTGAAAAGTGGCTGGGCCGTAGGGTACGGCTAGGTATGGTCGAGGGACGGCCTGGCCGTGCCGGGTACGGCTGGCCGTACCCTACGTCCCCTGAGACTTCACAAAAAGTCCCCGAGCAGTTTCAAGTACCTGGCATGGAAAAAGGGACAGCTAGGGGACGTTTCCTGGCTATACCCGTTTCGTCCCCGGTATGGGAAACGACAAAAAAGTATAGGGGACACGTCCCCGTGGAGCACAGTTTTTAGGACTTAAGTTACTTTTGCACCATTAAAATAATTAATTTAAGTTGTCTTTTTAATTTATTTTTTTTCGACAACTTAAAAAATATTATTTAATTACGATGCTGACTTAATAAAAATTGGGGACATTACATAGGGACATCCTCCATAACATCCTAAGCAACAAATAGAGGAACAAGGACCATCGCTTAGGAAGGGAACCCCTTAAACAGGCCATCACTTGAACGTAGAGGGAACTCAATGCCTATTGCACTCGGCCTAGCAATAGGAAGAACCAAAGAGGGGAGAGCAGTGACAAGGGGAGCACTGATGCAAGCTCCAACACAAAAAATCTGCAGGCTCAAATCGTGCAGAGGGGGATTCTCACATAGTCTATCCCCAAGGGAGCTTGCGCAAGACAAAATGTAGGCATTCTCTTGAGAAGATGACAGAGCATGAAGGGGAGCAAAGGCCGATGCAAGGGGAAGGAACCCCTTGTGCAGACCAAAATCCGTTGAGAGATTAGGTGCAACCACCACTAGAGCATGCCTAGGAGCATCAAAGAAACCAGGGCAAATGCCCAGCAACCTGGCCTCAAGAACTAGGTCCAGCAGCAGTTCCTCATCGTCTACAATGTCCTCGAATGCCTCCTCATCCACATCCTTAGAGTTCAAATTGCCATCACCATCATCCTTCACAGAGTCAAAACCCTCCTTGCCGCTCTAGTTCCCGGTCACCATTTTCTTTTTGATCATCATCTGGGTTTGTATCTAAGATGCTATGAAATTATTAAATAAGTTCATTCCTTTTCAAGGATGGCAATCAATGTAGGTAGTGCTTAATAAAGATTTTGATTCATAGGATTGTCAAACAATTTGCTCAGACATGGTTCATGTTCCAGATTTGTTTATTTAAAATAGGGTTTTGTAAACTAAAGAAATTCCGTTTATGGCAGGAATGTCAATAGGCTTCACAGGGTTGGCAGAATTTCAATTTGGAGTTAAGAAAAAATGCCTTATTCTTTATGCAGTTGGGGACATAGAAGTCCTTAGTAAACAGGGTTGCCAAACTTCCTTATTGAGAGTAAACAATTATGGTTTTTTTAATTTTTTTGAGGAAAAAGGGAAACCTTAGTAATCTAGATCCCAGTCCTGCATAAATATAGTCACTGTCCTTTTAAACTGTTTTTAACCTTGTTACATGGTGGAGTGAACTGCTAATATCCATTTCATATCATATTTCAGGGGCAATCCAGGTTTGCCAGATTTTAACCTCCGGATGTCAGTTTATAGCCCCTGCATATATGTTGCACAGGTTTAAACTTAAAACAGCATCCCTTGATTCTGTTAACTTCCACCCTTTGGCTAATTCTGTAATGTAAAAGAACTCGTCGAATTGGTGAACTTAAATTATTAGAAATTTTTATATTAAAATAATTCAATTATGTGATAAACAAATTATAAACCAATGACTTCATTTAAAAGTTATGGAAAGTGTTCACAACATGTGGTTCAAAGATTTGATTCTTGAATGTAAACTTAGTGGATATGATATTTAATTTTCATGTTACATTTTGCAAGTATTATCAGCCATTTAACTTTGATGTTCAAGCTAAATAACAATATTGCACTGGAAGATGTTGGCCTTATTGAAAAGGCAGATGTTCAAATTCAAAATGTCCTATTTTTTATTCCATATGTTTCTATTTTACATGTTATTTTCCAACATAAGTAATAAAGTACTGCTAAGATAACCATGCAAATTATTCTCTTACTTTGTTCGTCTTATTTCTGCCTCCGGTGTTGTCTGGCTGACAAGGGCTTTGAATATCAATAAAAAATTATAAGTTCCACAGAACAATTAAGATGGCTGAATGAAGAGGCTTTTTAGAGTTGTTGCAATTGACATTTTGTAATTTTGTTGAGATTCCTTACAGGAGTTGAAAAGGGTGCCAGTGATCCTGTGAATGCGAAAGTAGGGAAAATAACTATTGAGCAACTACGTGCTATTGCAGTTGAGAAGCTGCCAGATTTGAATTGTTCCACAGTTGAAACAGCTATGAGAGTAATTGCAGGGACGGCTATGAATATGGGCATTGACATTGATCCTCCTATTCTTCAACGCAAAAAGAAGGAAATAGAGTAGTCAGAGGAGAGATGATTTTCACATTGTAATGTATACCAATTTGCTGTTTACATGATGGCATCTGCTGTAACTTTCTCCTGATTACATTGAATGCCATGAGTAAAATCTTTTGTGTTCTTTACACATGCAAGAGTAATTTACCAAGAACAGCATTTTCCTTCTGTACATTTTTTTGAGAAATTTCATGTTTTTGCACTGAGCTTGCAAGGAATAGGGATTAGATGAACCATAAGCTTTTATATTTGGCCACAAAATACTTAGCTAACCTTTAACAATAGAATTTCAACCTTGCATAAATTGCTAGAATTTTAAAAAGTTACTCTTGATAATTATATTGTTGATGTCGTGCTCCTAATTTGTCCTAAACCATACCACTATCTTATGATAGATTATTTGTTGATATTTTCTTAGTTTATAGAGTAATAATGTACAGGCAATCATCTATTTTGTTTACGATATATACCCTCCTTCCTGAGAACAACCTGGATCACCTAGAGTTCCCTCAGCGTTAAACTCTAGACAATGTATTGTAGAGGGAGGACAGGCTCCATTTGACACTGGCTTTACAAAACCACTCTGGAAATTAATGTAGTCTCGGTATAATGCCTAACTTAGAAGAGAGGTCCATCTCAACAACACAGCTTGGGGGCTGCATGAGTCTCTTTAATGCCCTTGACTATTTTCCTCTGAAATTGGCAGTAGTATAGATTTTTCATAAAGATGGATTGATTTTTTTTTTCCAACGAGATTTTTTCCTACACTAAATGGGAATTCTCCTTATAACTTCTAAGATTACTCAAGAGCTGTGTTACCTAGGACGGCCCCCACCCAAATCTCTACGCCCTGGCCCTCGTATGCTGGGGGGGACAGGATCGCCTCGGCCCTCTAATTTTTGAAACCTGGGGATAGAAACGGCCCCAAAAGGACGGTTGGAATAAAAGGACTCTAGGCCCCCGAAACTAGGGGACGCTAGAAGTCCCCCCCATCACCCAGAGTCCCCCTTTTGTCAAAGTAAAAAAATCTTTTAATTTTTGACAAATTAAATAAAAATTGCTTAATAATATTAAATATTTCATCATATTTGATAAAAAAATTAATTTTTAATTGCTTGTAAGTTAATTATATTATGAAATAAAATAAAATTGCGTGATAATTAATAAATAATAAATATTAAATATTATTATATTTCATTAAATAAAAATTTGATAAAACATTTAATTTTTAAGCATAACTATTTAATATTATAATTTATTGTCAAATTAAAAAAAAATTACGAGTAATAAAATGAATTTTTAAACAAACTATTATTTAGTTTAAATTTAAAATAATAAAATAATAAAATTAAATTAAAATAAGCATAACTATTTAAAATTTTAATATTATTGTAAAATTAAATAAAAAATTACGAATAATAAAATTGATTTTTAAACAAACTAGTTAGGCAGATTGATGAGGAGGAGGTGCAACTGGGAATGGTTGGCCTTCCTTTGGATGATCCACTTCAGGCAGAGAGTGACAGTGACACAGATAGTGCTTTTGATATTGATAGCCCGAATGAGGCATAGTGTCATAGATTGACAGATTGTTGTATTTAAACTTTAAAGTTTGAGACGTTGATCTTTGAGTTATTTAACTTTAGTGTTAAAACTTGAACAAAATGCTTTTATATTTAATTGTTAAGTTATTGGCATTGCTGTTAGTGTTTACCTTTATGTTTATATTGTTGTTATACTATTGCTATATTGTTGTTATATTGTTGTTATACTCTTTATCTATGCACGTATTGTCATATTGAAATTGTTGCACATATTTGATATTTCAAATTGCTCTTTCTCTCTCTCTATATAATATATTTTTAAAAATTCATATATATTGAAAAATTTCTATATCAGCCCCGCTGTTCCCAAAAATCTGCCCTCAGACTGCCGCCCCTAAACTCGCCTTCGTCAGCCCCCTGGCCCCTCGTCTAAAACGCCGGGAACACACAGCTCAAGAGTCTTAAATGGAGGTTTAGGGATCTACAGGAAAGACTCCAGATCTGAAGTTTGACCTGTGATAAAAGGTCGTTCTCTTGTTTCTTGATGATAATTATTGAAATAGAACTAGTTTAGGGCTTGTAAATTCTCTCCGTAAGATTGTCTTATGTAAACATGCTGTATTGGGAATGCCAGATCAAGATTTCAGTCTATTTCAACGTAAATTCAGTTCTCTTTCTCCTGTTTTGATGCCTTGTCTGTTGAAAGCCTCTGGAATAATTGGATCAATGTAAAATGCCGGTTGAGTCCTGCTGCTAATTATCCAAATCTTACCTCTCTTAATAAGAGAAACTCCTGTCTTAAGATGTTGCTATATGGCAGATTCATTCCTTCCAACTCTTCTATGGAGATATCATTTTTCTGCTATAATCGCAAGTATTTATGGATCAGGATCTGTGCATTAACTTTTGTATTTTGGAGCACCACCTCCAATACAATTTAGTGATCATACACGCATTATTAAGTGGGTATACCCAAGTCCGCCGTTCCTTGCAAAATAATGGTTTGAGTTGACTAAATTTCATAATCTTTAAGCTAAGTCTTGGTGTTTTATTTTTCCTCAAAGAATTTGAGGCTGGTAGTGAGGAGAGTCTGCAAAACGGATTTAATAAGCATAATTGTAACTGACAAAGAGAGCCACCTCGTTGTACTATTGTTGAGACCTATGTCTAATATTCCTTTCCAATATCCTTTTTTGGTGTTTTAACTTGAGAGGCATACAAGAGAAATCCCATATATTTAATTACTTGGTATACTCACATGATTGATATTTATTAATAACTTAAAGGCTTTGAGATGAGTCCTAACCTTTCTAGATATTCGAGGTAGTTGGCTTGTTGGCATGCCCCATAAGGTTGTGGTGATCACATGCTAGAGGTAGATGTGGTTTGAAATAGCATATGCCACAAAAAGCTTCGAGCTCTCCATTAATCTTAAGATTGTTGAGATATATTCATAAACCCTTTACCAAGACGATGAAAAAGGGAGAAAGTAGGTCTTCCCTATTGTACACCACAAGAAGCTGAGTCAAGGAGACACCTTTGAAAACAATTGTAATAGAAATGGACGTCAAATAACAAGAGATCTCGGCAACCTTCCCAACATGAAACCAATCATACTCGTTAGATTGTGTTTTCATTTTTTGAAATTTTTGAGAAATATAATCATTTTTATTTCTGATAATTAGCACACCAAACAATGGAAATTTGTTGTCTTCTTCACTTCCACAGTGACCTTGATTTGTCCATACCGGTTATTGAGTTGTTTTAGGTAAGATTCTAATTCAGTCTATCATGTATCCTATTAACATTGGTGTTATCCACATATACATATGTCACTGTTTTGGGATAAGATGGTTTGTTTTTTTCTTGAAATTCTTTGTAAAAAGATAAGCAGTTTAGGGAAATAGAGTAGAGCTCATTGTGAAACTCTCAGCAACTTAAAATTGACACTAATTGTAGAAAATCCTTTTAATCTAATAGAAAATACTTGTAAGACAAATAAAATCAAATTAGAGGGAATGCACACGACACAAGATTTACTATGAAAAACTCTTTTTAGAAAAAAAATTTCAACCAATAACATCACCCTTGTATGTATATACAATTAGATAATTTACCTATTCTATCAAGGAGATCTTCAACTTAACAAAGAGTTATTTTGGTGGCATGCATCTATGCTCCAATAATCTCTCTCATATCTCATCCCAAACGCCTTACAGATGGAGAATGATCAACATACCAAGTTTCAAAGTTGACACTTGAGTTTCACTCTAGACCAAGAGTACAATCTTCAAGAGAAAACTCATATGGCCTCTAACTTAATTCATGTGCCCATGATTACATGTCTTCATGCAAACCCCACATACATTAATTGTCTTTTCCTAATGATATATAAATCTTCATAGGAAAATATTGGACTTCCAAAATGTAGCATCCCAATACATTATAGAAGCATTGGTTAACAAATTTGTCACCACTTGTTCAATACTAAAATGACCTTGAAATGCCCAACTTGTGATGGCAAACAAACTAACAATTGGAGAAGTTTATTTTTACTATATCTTTCCTCTGAATTTTAGATGTACAACTCTTTCTTATGATAAGTTTAGGTTTGTGGGGTTTGCTTTTGATTATAAAGTAGGAAAGACGAAAAAAGAAAGAAGCAAATAATTCATCAATATATAAGAATATTCATAATTTCATACAAATGAAAACAATCTCAAAAGTTTGTTCTTTTTAAAGCCACAAATATACATGTAACTAAAAATAGTTTTCAGGTCAAGTCAGGTTTATAGTTGATTCCTCAGCTCAACCATTAGACAAATCAATTTTGAGTTTGTTGTCAAATGATTTCTAAGTTAGTATTCTTGAGTTGGGATCAAAAGAGGTATCAATTTTGTCTAGTGGTTGAGCTGAGGAATCAACTATAAACTTAAGGTAAACAGTTAAATATTTTACCTATTGCTTAATTTCATCTTTGAAGTGCTTATCTTTCTTTGTTCTATCAGTAAACCTAGCAGCTAATACTTGAAAATTGTGAATATCCCCATCATGCAAGGAAGTGCCCAAATCAACCTTGTGATATTGAAATCCTTTTCAATCACCTCACGGTTATCTTTCTTTGCAAATAGATGGGCGAATTTTATGTACATATGGCCAAAAGTTGAATCTTTCATCAATTTGGAAGTTGTTTTGGCCTTTTTGGGTTGGGGAGATCTTTGAACTACTTTTCTCTTCTTTGAGAGGGTCTATTGTACCCCGAGGATGATGTATTAGATGGAGTACTAGAGGGGGTTCCAGTAGTATTGGGGGAGAATTATAATGGCTTTATGGGAGGTGTAGTAAATGAAGGTCCCACTTTATTGAATGATGTGATATTAGGTGAAGATGGAGGTGAAGAATAAGGTTGAAAAATAGAATTGTGAGATGAATATGATGGTGAGGAAGTTGGTGATAAGTGAGATGCAAAGGATTAAGAAGCATTTACTTGAGAGAGAGAGAGAGAGGAGGCAATATTAATAACATCTTCTCTTGACTCTTCTTGAATTGCCTCCAATTTTTCTTTTTCCTTTTCTTCCCTCACCCTTTCGTTTGAGCTATCTTTGCATGTTCTATTATGGTTTCTCCTTTTGGGAGGATCTTATTATCACCTCCTCCATCTCCACTTGTGGCTTGAGAGTTGGTTGGGAAGTGGAAGCTTTTACTTGCCCTTCTCCTTTACAATTTCTTTTGCTTTTGAAGGATTTGCACTATTTTTTAGCAGTCTTCTTCAACACCCATTCTTTTTATTCAAATATATAGGTTGTGTTTGGATGTGATTCAAATATATGGGGTCCATTAAATCAAACTCATCATCCTCTAGGCCTTGGATATCTTAATTTAGCTTGAAACCCTTAATTTGTTGTATTGACAGTTTCATCCAGTCTCTTCTCTTGACCTCATATTTACCATCATAGTCAACCCGGTAATCTTCTATTCCAGGGAGATGATAAAATCCAGGTTTGAGTTGTAAGTTGTTTTTACATTATCTCTACTATCGGATGGAAATCTCATCTCAAAGAAATGTATTGTATATTTTTCCAAATACCTTTATTTAATACATCAAACAATGATCTACACTCATAGTGAGCTATCTCAATAGGAAAAGGGACTCACTCATTCCTTTCTTTGCATCTTTTGTTTAATTTAATACCTATTTGTCTAGACACTTCAATTAAAACAAATATATTTTTCACTTACTTGGGGCAATTTTCATGGGAACCCATCAAAACCTCCAATTTTGGTGTAGAAGAACCTTTGGAACTAGATGAAGTAGCTCGGATATGTGTTGATCAATTAGATAGATTTTGAGGCCATTGTCATGCTCATATCACCCTAGAGTTCTTGAACCACATACATTGTGAATATTCACTCTCCTGAAACTCTTGTAGCTATTCTCCAACTGGAGTTGTGATCATAAATTTGAGTCACTTCATCAAAATTACCAATGGCAACTAACCTTAGGGAGCCCTCATGCTAGTGATAACATAAAATAAATACAAGGACATACAAAACAATTTATTGAGTTGGAATTGGATTACTTTCCTATGAAGTTTATTGCTAATTATGCCACCCCAATCTATGATTTTTTTCCCACGAATGATGACAATAATAAATAGGTACATCAATTTTTTGAAATGGTGGGCATCTTTATTGCCAAGTAACTTGTGGAGGAGCATGATGATGTTTGAGATATCATTGGTGAAGTGTGACCTATACAAATTATTTGGTAGTTGTAAATTTTCCTTCTTAGGGATTGCCAACTAACACCTCGTAATTGTGTTGCAACATGCATTATTCTTCTTGGTAAAATGTTGATTGTGGTATCAATGTTTGCAAACACTTCCCTTTGGAGTAGCCTGAGGAGTGTGCTAAAAGATTCTCCATTCAATTTAGCAATTACTTTGTTATTTGTTGTTTTCATCTCTCGATTCTAGGGGTTGTAATGGTTGATACATTCTAGGACTAGTTTTGTGTGTTGCACAACCACGTGAAAGCCAACTTCTTGAAATGACCCGTTGTTTACCAATTTTTGTGTGATTGGAGACCTATTTCCATCACCCATTCTTCTCCAAGAATCATCGAAATTTGTGTGCCCTAATTTTTTGTCTCCAATTTCAAGCAGCATGCTCCCCAAACCTGACAGATGCTCATACCCGAGCTATTTGTATTTCATTTTGGCCAAATTTTTTTTACATAGGATGTAAGATAAATCTTTCAACAAGTAGTTAAGAAATTTTGGAGGAATTTTGATTTCTAGTAGGAAATTTTGTGGCAAGTTTTCATGAAATCGACTTAAATAATTGAAATTCCTCCCTCCACAAGCTATGAGAGTAGAAAATAACTATGTAGCTTTATATTCAAAACACTCTTTACTATTTACTACCTTAGGAATCTTTTTTGCATAAGCTTGCTAGATGCACTATGGAAATTTTCTTTCACACTTCTTTGTCTTCTCTTGATAATTGCTTGATAAAATGCCTTCTTCATGCTTTACATTGGCCTTATGTCCTCGAGCTTCATAAGCACATTAATGGTGTCTTTAATGTAGATGTATGTGTAGTCTCACCATATTGATGATCCTTGGTTCCATTTAAAATGTAAGTTTTTAACTTGTTTGATATTTGAGGGGTTTTCAAAACCTTATTGGCCTCTACAATGGTTTCAAAAACCACTTGTTGAAGCAAAAGAGTTGGTTCTGACTTTATAAAACAAATTCTTACTTCGTTGAAGGACCACCTTTGGAAAAATTCATTTAACTTGGTTGTGGTTATGAGTAGCTTGTCAACTCTTGATGGGGTTGTGAAAACCTCGTAGTGCACTAAAATGTGTTTTGATACCTTCAACAAGTGCCAAACATCTTTGTAGACACTTTTCCTTTTATTTTTCAAATAGAAGTATAAGCTAAGGCATCTTTGTGATCAAACATGGATCTTCAACATTCTTGATTTTGCTTCATTCTTGGAGGTTTTGAATAGTGCTTCGGACTGTGGCATGGTTGTGGAAACCTTGTTGGGTGTCAACGAGGTTGTGACAACCTTGTTAGGTGCTTAAATGATTTTTTAAACCATGTGGGATTTTTCACATTAACTTTTGGAAATCCTTCTCTTCAAAAAGGGTTATTTCATCGACATTTGACACAAATCCTAGAACTTAGACAAAACCTTGATGCAAAATTCAATAATTTTAGAACTAAAGAGGTTATCATAGTACAATTGGGTTTTGATAAGGTTGTGACAACCTTGTTGGAGTTTGATGGGGTTGTGAGAATCTCTTCAAAGTTGATGAAGGTTTTAAAACTTAATAGATTTGTCGATGACACAATACTTAGACAAATTTTGAACGAAAACTCACAAAGTGTTGGGAATAGGTTGGCATAGGAAAAAAAAGGCAAGGACAAACTCAAGACAACAATTGGCTCTAAGTGGGGACAAGGACTGCAAAGGACTTATAATGAACACGTAAGTTGACTCTAGAGGACTAGTCATATCCATTGGGCTATAGAATCGAGTAGCAAATGAAAACACACACATTACCAAATGTAAAAAGGAAACAAGGAAGAACAAAAAAATAGGGGAAATTATGATACAATTGTGGGGGACAACCCATTTTACATTTGATGAAACTTTAATTCTCACCCATTGTATGGAAGTGGCAAGAGTGTAGCATCAAGATAAGCCAAGAAGTAGAAATTTTTATTGCATACTTGGGAGAGTTGGAAAGGCCCCTTCCATAAGGAATCAAATTTTTTATTTGTGCCTCAAGGTTCCCTCCTTTTTTCCCAAAGTGCAAGGCTAGATCTCCCACCATGAAATTTCTTGGTTTGGCTTTCTTGTCAAAAATTTCTTTAGCCTTGGCTTGGTGTAATGTGATTTTGTCAATCATCTCTTCTCTTTGTTCTTCAATCTTTGACAAGTACATAATCGTCTTTTCCAAAGACCTTTGGAACTGTTGATCTTCAATAACACTTTGTAGCTTAGCAATTGATAGCTCTAAGGGAATAGGAAAACACTATTGATACCATAAACTAATTCGGAAGGAGACATACCAATTTCTCTTATTGGGGTGATTTTATTTGCACACAACACATTATCAAATTTTTATGCCAATTCCTTTGATTCTCGTCTACTAGCTTCTTGATAATAGTGACAAGATTTTTTTTACTAGTTTTTGCTTGTTCGTTACCTTGAGGATAATAATCTAATGAATGAGGCAAGCTAACTTCATGTTCATAAGAAAAAAGAGATATATCGACAAAAGAAAAGTTTGTTGCATTATCAATTACAAGCTTCAGGAGCACTCCAAAACAAACTAGGATGTTCTCCTTTATAAAGTTGTAGATCATTTTAGAGGTAGTCTGTTTGAATGGAATAGCTTCTACCTATTTGGTAAAATAGTCAATTGTAGTAAGGATATGGGTATGTTTGACACTAGAGTGTGGATTAATAGGTCCATTGAAATCTAATCCCCATTGTTGGAATGATTCTTCTATTCCTATCGATCTTAGAGGAAGAATTGTCAATTGTGGTCTACCAACAATTTTTTTACACCTTTTGCACCTTGCCACCCATTCATATACATCTTTGAACATACCAAGCCAATAATAACATTTCCATATTATCTTAAAATAAATAAATGATGAAGAGTAATGTTCACCACATGTCTTATTATGAAACAACCCTAGTAATTTATTTTGTTGCTCTTTATCTACACACCTCAAGAATGTTTTTTCCAAGCCTCTTTTGTATAAAGTATCTCCCTAGATAACATACTTAGTTGCTTTGAGATTGAGATTTATTTTCTCTATGACCAATATATGGGGTGGGAATTCTCCATAGATTAGAAATTAGGCTTTTTTGGACCACCATTCATTCTTTAGAGTTACAAGAAATTTGAGGAGTGTCTTTCTCTATCTCTAGCTCATCTTCAATAATCTATTTACAAAGTCCTCCACCCTTAACTAATTTTGTTGGCTTTATCTCAATGTCATATTCTTGGACTTTTGCAACCAAGCTCCTCTTTTATTACAACCAATTTCCTATTGAGTTAGCACACTATTCATTATATGATTAGGCACACACACAATGAAGTGAGAGTGTAAAATATAAAACCTGGATTTTTAACAATCTTTACTACAACAAAGGCATATTTTTAAATCTAGAAATAGTTAATTTCATTCTTTTTAAAGAGTACACTCATAAAGGAAATGAGGTCATCTACCCCTTGTTCATCAATTTACATAGGATGATAGACATGGTGTATTTTGAGGCATAACAATAGATGATAAAATCTTCCTAAAATCAGGATGAACAACAATGCATGAGCAATAGATTTTTTAATATCTTCAAAAGCTTCTTTTCTTGAGATGCTCCATTTAAACCCTTGTGTCTCCATCATTTCTATAATATGCTTGGTGATTTCTAAGAACTCAAGTACACTTTTTCTCAATAAGTTTACTTGTGTGAAGGACTCGACCCTTGTTCTATTGGAGGGTAAGCTTAGTTGCACGATAGCTTTCACTCTCTTAGGATCAATCCTAATGCCTTCTTTCAAAAATATGTGTCCCAAAATATCTCTTTCCATTACTCCAAAAATATATTTCTTAGGGTTTAAAGTTATACCATATTACCCACACCTTTGAAGATCCTTTTATCTGAAAACATCTCAAGATCATATAAGTAAATAACAATAATTTTATTTTTAGGTCTCCAAAGGAGAGATCCATTTCTCGTTGAAAAGTGGCACCTGAGTCATCTCGCAATAATGGGTCCCAAACTTGGGAAATCCTAATGTTTGCATGAAATCACATATTTTTCAAAAAATTAATGATTTAAGCATTAAGGGGTTCCATCTAAAGGGATTTAATTGAAGAGGGTTAGATAAGACCCCTTAGATCAAACCACCTTGAATAGAACCCCTCTAGTCTTAAATCATACCCACAATGGAGTCTCCTTTGCACCTATTAAAATGCTAACAAAAAAATGCCTTTTCTTTACCTTTTGAGGGATCAAATAAAGTCATTTAGAAATTATGTTTTGTAAGTATGTAGCCCTTATTATAAGCTTTCCAAAATGTATACTTCTAAAAAAAATATATATTTTTAGCCGATAGACTACATATTGCATGGGCTTTTGGCCTGAAACAAGTCTCACGCCGTCAAACCACCATGGTTTCCCGTCAGACTTTTGGTGGATTGTTGGTAACCATGATTGATCTGAAATGCTCAAACCAACTTTCCAATTCCATAAATGGTCATTCAACATATCAGGAAGACATCCACCTTGCCAACACCATAAATGTTCATTCAACATGTGTTGGAGGATGCAGTGAATGTTGAATACGGAAGACATCCACCTGGTTAAAAACCTACCGCCATCTGAAATGCCATCAACTTCCATTGTCTAATTTATTAATGCTGGAAAATATCCCATCGTCTGCATTTATTAATGCTGGAAAATATCCCCTAAAATATCTGCTAGGTCACCGTTGTGTTCCCTTACCAAAAGAACAAACATTTCTTTCATTGAAACTATTACTAAAATCATTGAAACTATTATTGAAAGCAAAAAAATGAATTTGAGCAGAGGTCAGAGCACATACTAGGAAAAGTGATCTAACAAATCTAAGTGGAGGTCAGAGCACATACCAGGAAAAGCGATTTCAGTAGTGCATGATAATCTCTCAGCTTCCCACCACAACTCATTCCATTTGGTACTTTCTCTAAATGTTTATTCATTAAATGCATTCCATGATTTTTTTTTGGTTCACCGCCGCTTTCACTTCCTCTGAAACAATGAACCACCATAATTGTATCCAACTTCCCTATTCATGCCTCCTTCTACACTGCACCTTCGCCTATATTCACGCCTCCTCTCATCCATCTATGGAACCTCCTTCCAAGGTCGATACAACCTCCTTATTCTTTCTAAAACATGCCAGCCGCTTATGTTGAATGTTAGCAATGCATCCCCGCCGCTATTGGTTTTCGCTCCTCCAAACTCTTACTCGCTAGTATTGACCTAAATGAAAATTATAACCAAGATGCTAAGCATCCAACAAAAAAGGAATATGACAAGTCTAACAAGAAAGCTTAAAAATAAATACAAGAAACCTGCTACACTAGCACCTCCCGCACCATTCCTCTCTTATGTATTTTTGATTCCTTGACCAAACTCATGGTAAACATATACTATTGCAGCATATGGACAAAAAACATATATTATTGCAGCATAGGTTATAAGATACAACTCAACACTGTCAATCAATGGCAATGGATATTATTGACATCTCCAGTAGTTCCAGTGGCCCTATGTTGCCGACCAACTCGACACTGTCAATCAATGGCAATGGAAATTCTACAATCCAGATACAAGATTTTGCATATGACATTATAGTTAGTTTCCTTTACTTGCTACAACAAGCGAAGGCCATTGTTCAAAACATGCAAAGTGTCTAGGATTTGGACATTCAATCAATGGAAGTAACAGTACATGAGTTCCATTCAACTTGTGAGAAGTTGAGTTCCTTTTGTACTTTCCTTCATGAAATGAAAGTGGATGAGTTATACAAACAAGGTGGTTCTATCTACATTAAAGAAGCATTCCAAAATTACTTGAATCATGTTTAAGATATGTTCCCCCTATAAATGTATATATAGTATGTGATATAACCATTTAACTTCAACTTTTACCAACTTATGGATAGTTGGATATTTTGTAAATCCTTAAAAGAAATTTAAGCTCCAATATACTGTGAACAAGGCACTTTGCCTCATGATAAAAAGATGTAATATGTCACCTACTACAATACCATGTAACACGTTTTTTGCTTCGAAAATATATACACATACTTTGTTCTCTTGCTATCATATTGCATCTTGGTTCTTGACTTTTGCTTTTGATCTGTATCTCTTTACTTGACCCATATGTCTAAATTCCAAAAACAAATGGCTTCTTCAATTGCATATAATTGAGAATAGTAGTTTGCATATAATGTGTTGCAAACCTTTCCTCATTTCACTTCAACTAAGCATAGTCTAACCATTGTGTTCACAACAATTCATTTATAGCACTCTTTAAATATATATCGCCAACAAATGCTATATCTCTTCTTCATTAATTGTCTTGTTCTTGCACCTACATTTCTTACAATTTTTTCACTTAGTAGAATGATAATATTGTACTCACTTCCTCAAACCCACAATCTTTACAGTAAAGTACTACTTTAAATAAAGTCCATTCTTTTAGCATATTTCACATTTCTAATATACTATATTAACATATATAATAAACGTATCCTCAACTAGGACACAATCCACATAAAATTTGTGCTCTCCAATAATAGGTTAAACATGTTAGGCTTATTTACTTAGCACAATGAGTATAGAGTATAGTTAGATGTCCTAATTCCATGGCACCCCAAAATGATTAACACGTTTGCGAACCAAGTAGCTTTCTTTAATTTGATTGTATGTTCCTTCATTGTTTATCCCTCGCTAATAATGCACTAGTGTTATATTCGTTTGTTCGAAAGCACGTATCCTCTTGTGCCTTTAGCATAGAATGCATATTCAAACATCTATAGTGCTTCCAATTTACTTAGACTACTTAATAGTGTGAACTAATTTTTTTACTCACTACACTTTCTCTTTTTTTTTTCCTTACAAATACAACAAGCTAACTTCCAAAGGCCACTATTTTGATATACACACCTATTAAAAAACACATTTACTGGTATTATTCTAAATTCACTTTTACTCTATGTAACTTCTATACACACTTTTATTTAAACTACTACTTCCATGGTCGCATTCAACAACATTCTGGCTTTTTCAAATATTATCAAATTAGTTAGCTATATTTGGTTGCCTATACAACATATTAATTTCGTACTTCATAAAGTATACTTCTTATACATCATTTAAAGTAAGTAATAGCTGCCACCTACAATTTAATTTTTCAAGGACTAGTTCGATGTCTTGTCACAATGTATTCTTTGACTGAGAACGCAATAAAGATGTTCCATGATGGAAACACAGACCTACAACCCCATCTACAAGCAATAGATATTTCAATGTTTGGACATGGGCATGAACCAACCAATCACTATATACTACAACTCTCTGATGGGGTGCATAAGCAGAAGGCTACACTTCCAAAACAATACAACCACCACAGATTCTAAAGAACTATAGAAGGGTTGTATACTTAAACTCATTAAATACAATTGCCCTGTTCTTTACAATTCAAGGTGAGCCATCATATTTCAGTGATTTTCTACAATATGCAAAATTAGAACTTATAGATTATCATTCTTGAACTCCATTATGCGACATCTCGTCCTATTGATATAACTTCTTAATTGTACACTTATAGGTGGATTGTCATATCGGAATTAGAAATCACATGTGTATAGCAAGATATCATTGGCCAACCCGCCAACCTCTTTGAACAACAAACCCAACAAGTACAAGCCTTGATGACAGTGTTATAGTACCGCAACCACCTCTCCTGACAAAATATTCCTTGACTAAGAATGCAATCAAGAAGATGAATGATGGAAACCTAAACTTGCAACCCCATCTACAGGCATTAGAAATTGCACCATTTGGCCATGGCCTCAAATTAGTTGATCGATATAGAGTGGAGCTCTCTGATGGGGTACATAAGCAAAAGGCTACACTTCCAACAAAGTACGACTAGTGCATAGCTTCTAAAGAACTCCAGAATGGATCTATACTCAAACTGATAGGATACAGTTGCCATGTTCTTTGCAATTCAAGGTGAGCCACGATATTTGCATGCTCTTCTACAAAATCCCAAATACCAACTTGTAGCTTAGCATCTTTTATCCACTATGTCACATTTGTTCGTACTCAAAATACTTATTTTATCTTTATAGGTGGATAGTCATCTGCAAATTAGAAATCACATGTTTGCAACATGACATCATTGGTCAACCCGCCTACTTGTTTGAAGAGAAAGCCCAGAAAGTAAATTCTACAACCTCAACTGCTCCATCTACGAGCATGAGTAACACTGCTATGGTAACAAAGCCACCTGTTCAAAGGGCACTTTTTGGGCTATGCTCGTCCCTACAAAAGAAAGACCTTCCATCCAATATTACGCCTATTAGAAATTTGAATCCATTTCAGACAAGGTGGCTTATAAAGGGTCATGTTACCATGAAAAAATAGATGCACCGCTTCAACACACATAAGGGACAAGGGCAGGTCTTCTCTTTAGATATTATTGACTGTGAGTGCACTGAAATACAAGTAACCTGCTTTAATGAAGTTGCAAACCTTCATTACATGAATGTACATTTTGGAGAAGTATATACAATATTTGGTGGAACTATTAAGTTAGCTAATAAGTTGTACAACAAACTAAATAGCTAGCTTGAAATTTCTTTAGTCGAGGAATCCAAGATTTCTCACTTAGAAGATGACCTTGAAATTCCCAAACATTAGTTCTCTTTCACACCCTTCAAAGACATTTTAGAATTGAACAATAATATCCTTGTTGATGTTATTGGAATAGTCATATGTGTGGACCCAAGCTCAACCATAAGGAGGAGGGATGGGAATGAAGTTCTTCAAAGGAGCATCAAATTGATAGATACCTCTTCATCTACCATTAATATTACTTTATGGGGTCCAACAACTAAAAAGGAGGGCAAGAAACTACAGGAGATGTATCACTTAAAACATGTGGCCGTACTTGCAATAAAAAATGGTCGTGTTACTGAGTATAATGACAAGGTCATAAGCACGTTGGCAAGCACCCACCTATTTGTAAACCCAAGAATAGAGGAAGAACAACTCAAATCATGGTTTGAACAGAATGGGACTGATGCCACTCCATTGAATACACAACCGTTGGATGCACCTCTTGTGCTTACAAAGAAAACAATTGCTGATATTGAAGAGAAAACTACCAATATGAAACAAAATTTCCAATGCACTCTAAAAGAAACAATGCAATACATAAAAACAAATTCATTATGCTATCCATCTTGCCCCCTTGAGTTAGATGGAAAACATTGTAAAAATAAAGTTGTATAGAATGATGATCAAACATGGTATTGTTCCAAGTGCAAAGCTACTACTGCTAAATGTACCTATAGATACATACTCCAGCTAAAGCTCTTAGATCATACAGGAATGTTATGGGTTGTTGCTTTTGAAGAACCTGCCACTGAACTTCTTGGAATGTCTGCAAATAATTTATACATGCTACAATTCAATTCTGGAACAGAAACTAAAGCTGAGACTATAGTGAAAGATATGTTATTCAAGCAATTTATCTTCACAATCAAAAATTCGTATGATTCAAGTGTTGCTCAAGGACGGGTAAAATCAACAATCACAAAGGTCGACGAGCTAGATTTTGTTGTAGAGAATTTTCTCATGTTGGGTGGAATCACTACTATGTGTCATATTGCGAGTGTTTAGATGTACCTCAATTGCTTATGTAATGTATATAATTTTTTTTACCATCTTAGATAGTATACTTTCTATATTGGAATTTCAAATTCACATGTGTATTGAATATATTGTTATGAAAATATTGTGATTTATCTCTTCCACCAAATTACTCATGTATATA
Organism: Sequoia sempervirens; assembly: GCA_007258455.2. Lineage (NCBI taxonomy): Eukaryota > Viridiplantae > Streptophyta > Pinopsida > Cupressales > Cupressaceae > Sequoia > Sequoia sempervirens. Next base: position 284,265,266 of record VDFB02000008.1, on the reverse strand, counting down.
GCATACCAATCCTATCTCAACTACTTTTCAAAGAATTAAATTATATGTATTTGTATATATACCAATTTTCTTTAATTTTGTATGTATTTTTAATTGTTCATTTGATGATTATAGTTCATATTTCCTTTACAGATGGCGACCTCTAGCCCTAAAAGCATACAATCCCGTAAAAGAAGTCATAACTACTATATGCAACATAAAGAAGAAATCAACATTCGTCGTCATTTCCAATGCATAGGAAAACATGAAATACAAGCCAACGCACCAACCTCCTTGCAGTCAAACCAACACAACATTGAACCATATGAATGTGCATCCCAAACTGAACACACTTCAGACATAGGTTTGTCAATGTGCACACACCAAACAATGCACACTTGTCAAAATCAATCCACAAGCTTACCACATTCCAAAAAACACTTTATGGAAGCTTCAAAAAGATTTCGTTCAAGATTAGATAAACTATCAAACTTTCCAACTTGCACAATTTTCCATGAATGCTACCCAGGAATGTGTTGCAACGCAACACAAAGTGGTCTAGTTTGTTTTAGATGCTTCCGTGAGACAGGTAGACATTGTTTCTCAACAACTAATTTAATGGACCCAAGAGTACAACTGTACAAACTATAGACACTAACACAAGTTGAAGAAATGCTTATAACATGAGTCAATCCGATAATACAAGTAACAAATGCTCGTGGAGGCCAATACAAATATAGTGGGCACACAATTTATTTCTTGCAAGATATCAAAACCATAGCAAAATACTTTCCGCATAAAATTGCAAACTTGGATGTGTTGGTGGTTTGAAGAACCAATACAAGAGGTGACCATTATGACTTCTATGTAAGTAGGCATCGTGTGTGGGCTGCACTAAAATATAAAATCGCACATGACCCATATTACAAAGATGTCGAGGTGGATTTTTCGTCTCTTGGGGAGATCCCCGATACAAATACAAACATTTCCAATATGCTTCATAACATTAATGCTAACAACAACGATATTGTTGCACCAAACAGTGCTTCAAAATTTTACGCAAACTCACCCGACACTGAATTCACTTGCTCCTCATCCTTCATGGCTAGGCTACCAAATAAATGTCTTGAACTAGAAATCATAAAAGAAACATTGCAAGTTAGAGATCACAATCACACCATTATAGATTGGCCAACACTTGAGTCCTCACCAGTTAATGAATACAATACTGAAGAACTTCTAGACATGGCTTTTCCTTCTTTGTTTCCCAATGGTAATGCATTACATTTACAACCTTGCTATAGACAAGTTGAAATGCATGAATATGTGTTGTACCTAATGATATTTCATGATAATAGATTTGGAAGTTATCCAAGGTTTAGATATTTTGTCTTGAACCTGTTGATGCGCCACCAAAGCCAAGGTGTTGCCTCCATTTTTTTCAAGAAAAATGCTAAGGACTACATACCAACCACCATAGACAGCCTTCGTCTCCATATACAAACGTTGCCTGACACTAAACTAGTTGAACAATTGATGCATTATGGATCATCCCTTAGAGGCACACGAGCATATTGGAATAAGTGTCGTGGTGAATTGTCAATCAACCAAATAGGATCCCCCACACAATTCTTCACATTAAGTGTTGCAGATACCAAATGGCCTAATTTACATCAACTATTTACAAAGGGGGCAACTCAAACATCACGAAACAATAAAGATCGCATAGATAATGTTGTTATGAAACCACATACCACATCCTTATACTTGCATAAAAGATTCATAGCATTCCATGAAGAAGTCTTAGAGAAGCTCTATTGTGCAACAAACTACTTGTATAGATATGAGTGGCAACATCGAGGGTCTACACATGTACATGGGTTCCTTTGGATTGAGGGTGCACCAAACATGGACACGCTTGAATGGAGCAATCATGCAGAAGTAGACATAGCTAAATCATTCTTTGATAGATATGTTAGTGCATGGGATCCTCAAAATCTAGGAGACAAGAACAACACATGCCATCGGTCTTCACAAGACGATTCATGCTTACTAACAACACCCAAAATATTTTCCACAAACACACTTACGGACTATGAAGAGTTACTAAACCATGTCCAGAGACACACCAAGTGTTTGAAATCAACCATTCTTTGCAAGAAAGGAAACAACATGGAGTGTCGCTATAGTGCACCTTGGCTTGAATGTGCCACCTCTTCATTGTGCAGTGATGAAAATGGGAAAAAAACCTTTTTCCTTGCACGTAATGATGATAGGTTGAATATACATAGTCCAGAAATGCTTTCCATATGGAGAGCCAATATGGATTGTTAGCCCATGCTTTCAAAAATACTAGTTCTAAAGTACATTGCAAAATATGTCACAAAGGCAGAAAGAAAATATGAAAGTTGTCTTGATATGTTGACACGCATATGTCAAAAGCAAGCACCCCAAGACAAGGCACTTGCAACATACAAAAAAATCATGTTTGAGATTATTGTTGATCGTGATATAGGTGCACAAGAAATGTGCCATATGTTGCAAAAGTTTCCCCTTGTTTACAATTGTGAATTTATGGTGCTTAATGTTGGGAGAAAAGTTTTCAACCACACTTACCATTGGTCTTCACAAGACGATCCATGCTTACTAACAACACCCAAAATATTTGCCACAAACACACTTACTGACTATGAAGAGTTACTAAACCATGTCCAGAGACACACCAAGTGTTCGGAATCAACCTTCCTTCGCAAGAAAGGAAACAACATGGAGTGCCGCTATAGTGCACCCTGGCCTAAATGTGCCACCTCGTCATTGTGCAGTGATGAAAATGGGAAAAAAACCTTTTTCCCTGAACGTAATGATGATAGGTTGAATATACATAGTCCATAAATGCTTCCCATATGGAGATCCAATATGGATTGTCAACCCATGCTTTCAAAAACACTAGTTCTAAAGTACATTGCAAAATATGCCACGAAGGTAGAAATAAAATCTGAAAGTTGTCTATATATGTTGGCATGCATATGTCAAAAGCAAGCACCCCAAGACAAGGCACTTGTAGCATACAAAAAAATCATGTCTGAGATTATTGTTGATCGTGATATAGGTGCACAAGAAATGTGCCATATGTTGCAAAAGTTTCCCCTTGTTGTTTGCAATTGTGAATTTATGGTGCTTAATGTTGGGAGAA